>JAKOGI010000078.1:977500-1015000 GCA_029747015.1 Carnegiea gigantea
TTACAAAAATCTCTTTGGGATAGTTTTTTCAAAGAGCTTTTTGATATTTATTGTTATAATGACCATACTAATATTATAATTTGGACAAATTTATATTACATGTCATTCACAAATGATATTCCCGAATGTTGGATGTTTATACTTTAAATTTTTCAATTTAATTTTTTTCTTTTTTAGGACAAGAGTTGTGGATGGTCATGATGTTGAAGATAATGCTTTTAATTTTAATGCTTTCTTAATTTAACAAATAATTTATGTTAGTCTTACATGATATATAAATATTTTTTATATCACATAATTTCAATTGCTATTAAAAAAGAAAACATTTAACATTAAAAATATATTTTGATAATAAGTACTAAATTAGGAAAAAGTATAAATGTAATATATATCACATAAGTCTTAATTCATAATTCATGTCAAAAAGAAAAATAAATATCCAATGAAAAATTATTTTGTTAGAAAAATAATGAAATTAAATAATAGGCATAAGTGAAATTTTATCAAATAGTTTTGTTAGAAACAGTTAATTTTACCAAACACTTTTTTCACAAACAGCTACTGCAATCAGTTAAGTCAAACAGCTAATACAATCAGCTAACAGCTAACAGCTAATGCAATCAGCTAACAGCTAACAGCTAATGCAATCAGCTAACAGCTAACAGCTAACAGCTGATTGCCAAACAGGGCCATAGCCTTTTGAAAATGAGTTTTTTGGATCCAAACAGCTCTTTGCCCCTGTTTGGCAAAGAGCTTTTTGGCCTCAAAAAGCTCTTTTTGTGAGTATCAGCTGTTTGACTTGGGTCAAAAAGCTCTTTTGGTTGTTTGGTTAGATAGCTTTTTGAATTAGCTTTTTGAGTATAAAAAGCTAATTTAGAAAAAGCTCTTTGGAAGAGCTTTTTACATTAGCTTATTACTATTCAGCATTAAATTTACCATATTACCTCCTTTCTTTTGACATAATTACATTTATTTAGTTAGTACAAAAATCCTACTCTTCATTTTCAAATGTACATGTAATATTGGACTTTTTGTTTTCGATTTTTTTCGTGGTTTTTTGATCTTTTGGGACAAGAGTTGTGGAAAATCATGATGTTTAAATTAATAATTTTAATTTTAAAATTTCTTCAATTTAAGAAATAATGTAGATTAATTAGTATCTTGTGGTGTAGATCTTTCTAAATGTTATTATGTTATAAATTTTAATTATTACCAAAAATAAAATTAAAGTCAATTAAACAAAAAATCTACGGTAATAAACATCAAATTTGGGTGAAGGTAATTGTAATTTTATATATTTCACCAGTCACAATCTATAATTTACAATTCATGTTAAAAAGAAAAATGAAAATGCAATAAAAATAATTATGTTATTAAAAAAGTAATGAAGTTTTGTTAAGGGGTACAAGTGAAATTTCACTAAATAAGCTTGTTAGAAACAGCTAATGTTACCAAACACTTTTTTCAGAAACAGCTAATGCAATCAGTTAAGTCAAATAGCTAATACAATTAGCTAACAGCTAACAGCTAATTCAATCAGTTAACAGCTAACAGCTAACAGCTGATTGCCAAACAGGGTCTTTAACCAAATACTAATTTAACTGTTTTGACTAGTCAAAACAGCTAAAACGTCCCAAAAAGTTCTTTTTTTTTCAAAAAGCTCTTGCAACCAAACATTCCTTAGTTTTCTTTGTTTCAATAATATTGATCTATTTAATTTATTTTAAATCTACTTTTCACAATCTTTTTTTTGTAATTTTAATAATGTGGATTCTATATTTAGATTATTTATGTTTATAACCATTACAAATTATTATTATTATTATTATTATTATTATTATTATTATTATTATTATTATTAATGGTGATAGATGTATCTACCTTATAGGTTATTTTAATATATTTTTTTTAATATAATTTTTGAGAACATATATTCTCAAGAGTATAACATATATAGTTGTTGTCGTTTTTGTTTTTGAGCAACTAGCTTGGACTTAGCTAGCATGAGCAATGTTAATTTACGAACTTTAAAGGAAGCTTCACAAAGCAACGTACCGATGACGTGCGTCCCATAGAATATTTAACGTTAGAAATTCCTTTTTCGAATAAAGTTTATTAAAAAATCACTCAACATTTCTGTCAAGTTCTAAAAAATCACAGAACATTAAAAAGGATTTAAAAAATCATGAAACTTTAATGTTTAGTACAAATAATCACGAAACTTTGATTGTTTCTACACTTACTAATTAAAGAATAATTAGCATATTATTTAATTTAAATATAACTTAGAAAAATTTATGTGTAAACAGAAAATTATATAATATGCAATATAAGATCATCACAAATTAATAAGAAAAGGAAAAAAAAAATCATCTAAATAACCCTGGATCATTGAATATAAGATCAATGAAGGGAGAACTATCTTGCTAGCAAATAGTATATAAAAATGAGAACATTACGACTCATAGGGCCATATATGTTTAGTATTTTTTTTAGATTTATTCTTATGACTGTTATTACTATATATTGAACATAATCTTCTTTCTCTACTCTAAATTAATCTAGTTAAATTGTTTAAAGGTCTTGCCAATTATTATGTCAAACTTTTCCTTCTTACTTTTGTTAGTCTTTTAAAAATTAGGAATTATTAATTTTCAAAAGAAAGCATAATCAGGAGTTCCGTTAATTAGTAAAGTATGACATATAACATTAAGTTCGGTGATTTTTTTACGATCCGAAACTAAATTTAGTGCTTTCTAGATCCTTTTTAAAGTTTGCTAATTATATAAAATTTTGGAAAAGAATTGAGTAATTTTTCAAACCTTTTCCCCCTTGGTTTGAAATTAGCTTATCCATCTTCAGTGAATCTTTACTTTCCATCAAAACTTTCTCAATGGATCCACAATTCTCAACCCGCATTCTTGGAGCACCCACAGCTGCACACCATGTTTAACGCTGTGGCTTGCAGTGGACAGGAATGCTAGAATGAAGCCGTTCTGTGCCAAGGCAGAGATCCACCGTGCGTTCCCTTTTTTGACGCTCTTTTTTTTTATAAGAAAAGCTAATTGTCGATCTTAGGGCTATAGATAATAAAGGATAATAAATAATTATTTATTTTATTTAGTAGAGTCTTATCTAATTAATTTTACATTAAATAAATAAATATTCATAATTCCTACTTAATTTATTTAATTGACTTATTAAATTCAAATTATACAATCACCTAATTTATTTATTTTGTTTGGGTTGTGCAAAGCTAGTTTTTTATTTAATTAAAGTTACCAATGCTCTGACAAAATCACAAACTTCACTACTACAGCCACGTTTGTTATGCGTCGTTGCCCCAACTTCTTTTAATTTTTTGACCGCCTTCCCCATTACCATACCTCCCTGCCGCCATTTTTGGTTTTTCCAGCTCTTTTCATATCATTATTCGTTTTCTGATACACCACCTTGAATAGTACGTACGTTGATGTGATATTAGTTCAAATAGGTCTGTCTTAATTGCCTGATCTTGATTGCCTGTATGATGTTTGATTACTTTATTTTTGATTTTTAATTGATCAATTTTTATTGGCGATTTATCCTATAGAAAAATCAATTTTGTCAATTCAATAAGTATTAACATTCAATACCATAAAAGTTTGCACCAAAAAAACAAAAGGCACAGTTAAACTTTACTATTCTTTTTTTTTCTCATGGAATAAAATTTATTACTTTATATCCTTTAAGATTTATGTCCTATTCTTTTCGTTGCTAAATCTTAATTTATTAATTTTAATTAATTTCAACTCACTTCACTAACTTCAATTAAAAAAATACTCAATTCAACCAACTTTAACTCGCTTCAATCAATTTCAACTTATTTCCTATTATTTTAACTAACTTCTACCTATCATATAAAAAAATTCAATCTATTTCAACAAAAAAAAATATCCGCTTTTATCAATTTCAACTAACTTCATCCATTTTCAAATCCATATTTCTCAATAAAAAGAGCATGCCCTTAAACTATAGGCATTCAATCGGATCTCAAGAATACAAAACATATAATTTAATTTGCACTTAGGTTGATATACTAAATCAATTTCATCTATGACTTGGTTAAACATTAAATTGATTTACGAATGATTGATTTGCTTGGTGCCAAAAATGAGGAGTAGGGCTTTGATTAATGCTTCAATTTTTGCTAAAAAGTATGTCATATATATATATATATATTATATATATATATATATATAATATATATATATATATATATATATATATATATATATATATAACCCCCCAAAACTAGCATATGATATGTGGCAAATTTTTAGAGGTTTGGATTTTTCCTAACTTAGTTCTAAACTCCAAACCACATAAATTATTAATTTTAATTAAAATAATAAAGAATAAGATATTTTCACCATTATAAAGATGCAATATTAGAGATATGAATATATTATGATGATAGTTACTAATCCTGTTTACTATAAATATACATTATTAATAAATAACAAAAGATTTATGAAATCTATTACTACTACTAAACCAATGAAATCTTATCGCAAATAATTTATTACATGAATAATAAATAATTAATGAATTATATAAAACTATTGCACCTAATAAATTTAAAAACAATAGTTAAAAATCCACTAGTTTAAGATTATAAATTAATCTTTTTTGTTCTTTATTCATGGATAATTCTAGAAGGGGATTTTTCTACTTAACTTTTTACAAAAATATTGTATTTTTTTAACTGAGCGAGGCTCAAACAATTTTCCATGCATTACATGGGTATAAAAAAAATAAAACCTTTCAAATTTTTTGACACATCACTCTCACATAGTTTACCTTTTAAAAAAAATCATTCTTATTATTAAAAGATATTAGAAGATAATTCATTATACTAAAATCATGCATTAAACCAAAAATCATGCATTATAACATTCAAAAAATTATACATTACATTACAAAGCATTATATTGTCCAATAAATTAATCATATAAACAACTGATACGTAATAAGAATATTTATTGAGGTCAAAAATTCAAAAATAATCTCGTACATCGCACAGGAGAAATCATACTAGTTGGAAAATTAAAAGGATTAAGTGAGGCGAAGTGTAATAAGAGTGCAGGCAAGGTATGTGATTTTGTCAGAGCATTTAGTTGGTAACTTTCAATAATTAGGTAAGTTCAAAATTTAGGATTAATTACTCAACTAAATAAATTAGGCGAGAATTATCGATATTCCTTTTATCTAATAAAAACATTCAATTAGAAAAAAAGTTTATATAAATAAGGAAATAATTGTTTATTATCAATGATTATCTATCACCCTAAGTCCGGTTATAAAAGAATCAAACCGGCTGAGCGAGCCCTTAGACTCGACTCAGCCAAAGCTCAACTCGAGCTTGGTTAGACCAAAGTTCGGCTCAGCTTGGGTTCGACTTGGATACCTATCAAGTCAGGTCCGAGCCTAGCTAGGTTTCCCTCGATCGAACCCGTTTAAGTCTTTTGGATAGGGAATAACCTATGTTTCATTGGCATACATCACTTTGTGTCATTTTAGATGTTCATATGTCAACATTAAGATCATGTTCTTTTCATTGGTAAATCCAAACTTACCAACCTCAATCAACTTTAACAAACATCAATCTACTTCAACCCACTTTACAAACTTCAGTTAAAAAAAATATATATACTTCAATCCATTTCAATCAATTTCAACCCAGTTCATCTAATTTCAACCTGCTTTCCACTATTTTAACCAACTTCTACCTATCACATAAAAAAATTCAATCCACTTCAATCTACTTCAAGCGACTTCAACCTACTTCAACCCACTTCAACAAAAATATACCACTTCAATGACTTCAATCCACTTCTACCAATCTCAACCAACTTTACCAATTTACCAACCCATATTTTACAACAAAAAGAACAAACCCTAAAGCATATACTTCCTAATTTTTCTTTGATTTGGAGTTGTAGTATTTCAAAGTAAAAAATTTTCAATAATGTTCAACTTAAGTTGTGTAAATGTGTGAATTATAAAATTTAAAAGATTCACTATAAAAGATCGGGTTCGGCCTGGTGAAAACTTGACTTGGTCAAAGCACGGCTGAATTCAAACTCGGCTTGGTTGGGTTGACAACTGAGCCAAGTCAAGCCTAGCAAAGCTCTAGGTCGCTTCAGCTTAGCTCGGTTACACCCCTAACTTTAAGAATGACAATTAGCAAAGCCTTTTTTTTTTTTTTTTCCCTTTAATTTAGTTTTTCCTTTTTCTTGAAAAAAAATTTTGTGTGTTGTGAAGCGAATTCATAATATTATATATATTTTGTTGAATGATCTAATTAAGTTGGAGTTTCATGAGATCTGTGGACATGAGAAAAAAACTGAAACTTGGGATGATCTGAGAGGATAGGCCCTCACCTAGAGTTCCAAAAACTAAAACTTGAGCTGCGGGTGGCCTTTTAGAAGGATAGTCCAAAACCGAACAAAAAAAAAATTAAAAAATGAGTCATGACAAAATGTGATATGCTAATTAGGGGCTTGTTCTTTTCGTTGATAAATTTCAATTTACCAAGTTCAACCCACTTCAACAAAAAAATTACAACTTTAATGTACTTCAATCCATTTCAGCCAACTTCAATAAAAAAATATCAATTTCAACACATTACATAAAAAGAGATACCAACTTTTTCTAACTTGAACCCACTTGAACCTATTCAATCTATTTCAACTAATCTCAACCAACTTCACCCATTTTTCAACGAAAAACAAACCCTAATTAATCCATCATATTAAATTGCTTGTCATAAATCGTTAGTAACAATCACATTAAAAATCTGTCGTCTGTTTAAATATGAGAGACATTCAAACTATTCAAACTACTACATGTAGGTTCGTAAATTGTACTGCATAGGACATCTATAGGGTGCTGTTTTCCCCATCGTTAAGCAACCACCAATGGTTGTGCCAAGTTTCCTGGGTTGGTTTTAATTGTTCAGTTGTGCCCGTGGAAGCCGGAAAAATATCTAATTCGATGTGCTTATAAAATTTGGCTCCAACCCTAGCTAGCTTAGCTACCCAATCCCATCCATCTTTCAACACCTAAAATTGTAGCTTCAATATTTTCAAAAACTTCCAAAGAAAATCCCAATAAAATGCTATCAATATCACTGTGCCCTAAAGAAGATATGTAATGTCAATGTACAAATAAATTTGTCCCCCTCTCTTTGGAACTTTAAATATTGGCTGATTTATTGTCATAGCCTTTGGTAATTAGGAGGGACTAGCTTCATAAAGAAAAGCCCCTTTTTCTCTCCCTATATGGTCCAGGCATCGATCGCAATACTGCGTTTGAGCAAGCATGCATGAAACAGAATTGAAGATGCCAATTATTAGGGCTTGTTTTTCTTCATGGCAAAAGGACTTGGTAACAGCATAGAATTTGAAATAATTGAAAATAATTAGTCGCTTTTTGAAAAAAATTTTAAAAAGTTAGGAATGCTTCGCAAGAGTTGAGAAGGGTTGTGAAGGAATGAAAATGAGTGGGAGAAGAGATTGAAAAATCCGAATGATTGGATAGGATAGGGAAATGTTGGGAAGAGTTAAGATTTTTTTGAAATCATTGTAGAGGATTGATAGGATTTGAGAAAAGTTGACGCATGTGTATTTACCAACAAAATGAATAGGCTCAATCATTAAAAACAATGAAATCACATTCGATGGATGAAACAAATTTGACCATGTTTCATAACTGCAGTTTTGTTTAACATCGTAATGGTGGCTATGATTAGGTTCCTTAGGGATATTCATATAACTGAGTTGAGTCAAGTTTGAGCTAGTTAGACTTACGCTCAACTGGTGATATATGACTCATATGAGTTAGAAATCGGCTAGGCTCGAAATCTACCGAGCCTATAAAGTTTAGGGTCACACTAGGGTCAGTATTAGTTTTTTTTTAACTTTTATATTCGATGAGCTAAAACATATTTGAGAAAATTGAAGCAGATTATAGTATGTTTGAGCATATTTGACCAGTAGAAAGTAGATTTGAGTAGGTTGGAGCAGATTTGGTCAATAGTTAGCAGATAGGGACAGTTTGAAAGTAAGTTTTTGAATGGGATGGAGCATGTTAAAGCATGTTTGACTAGCAGTTAGCATATTTGCGTGAAGTATAATGGATTGAAACATGTTGGAGCAGATTTAACTAGTAGGTAACAAGTTGGAGGACATTAGAGCATATTAGAGCAGGTATCAAATTCAATGTACTCATAATAAATACGCTTTAAATGAAAGTCAAATATTACAATTTTGCATTGGACTCAAGAAATAAGGGTTAGAGTACTGAACCTAATGATAGTTTTACTCTCCACACAGATTGTTAAGAAAAATACCAACTAATTAAGCTAAACCTAGCTGAGGTTTAGTAGGTTTGGGTTCACATGAGCTCAATTTGACTTGAACCTGGCCAGAGCTTTGACTTAATTGAGCCCAATTACTTGATGAGCCAACTTAATTTCATTACAACTTAAGTTCGACTAACTAAGTTTAATACTTAGTTGGAATTAGAGATTTAAGTTTAAATTATACTTAGATTGCATTTGTCTTACTTTCATTCCCAAAAGTAATAAAGGCCGCATTTGATAACCCTTATTTAAAGGAAAAACAGAATGGATGGTAAAAGGGGTAAAAGTACTTACACAGCTTGTCAAAAGGAAATAGTTACCTCGATGCAAGCATATCAATTACATCTTTGCTTGCTCCATGCCCAATAAAAACAAATACGCTTACAACGGTTTTACTGGTTAAATACAAATTTTCATATGAGACGATCCTACAAAGACTTTTTTGCGACCTGTATTGACCATATCGTGCAGATAACCTCACTTGATATCTTTGTAGTATGATTGTATAAGTGAACTATGAGTAATATTACCGAAGACAATATCACTCTTGTTTAATTTGAAATATGAACCTCTTTGTGGTTTTTTTCTTGAATTTTTGTAACTTGACGCATTTGCAGTGTTTTCTTTTTAACCTATCCACCTTCACATGAAGTAATTCCAAATTCCAAAAATTTTTCAAAATGTCTTTCATCTTTATTATTTTCATTTGATTTAAAATGTTAACTTTAGAACAGGAAGAAGTAAACATTGAAAGATGAAAAATTAAGAAAAGTAAAGACAACTTTAAATGACTAACTTAGTTCATAATACCTTATAGAAATGTTAAAAACAGTAAAATACAAAAAATATATATATTAAAATTTGGAGAAATTTAGTCAAAAATACAAGAATAGCTTATTCAGAAATTAAGAAAATCGAAAAAGTTTTAAATATAGATGAAATCATAAAAATTTAAATAGAATCATCAATTGTTACTATAATAAATTAGAAAAAATTTTAAAAACAAAGGGCTTACTATAATTTTATGAATAAAAACTATCTAGATTAAGTTTATTTTTTGTAAATCTAATAAAACTTTTTACAATTTTCTTTGCTTTTTTTTCTCCTTCCTGTTTTAATTTTGATAGATTAATATTGATTTATATCAAATTTCTTCTGTATTTAAATTTGGTTTTGTTATTAGTTTTAAAAGTTTTAGTAAATTTTATTTCATTTACATTTTTTATTTATGTTTTGTGATTTTTTCCATAATCTCTTGTTTATTTATTTATCTATTTATTTTAGTAAGGTTTATTTTATTATTTAATTATATATACTTTTAAATTTTAAAAAATAAAGGGCATTTCCAAATATTTGAAAGCTTAAAATTGTCTCGTATCAAGGTGAATGAAGTTTTATATATATATATATATATATATATATATATATATATATATATATATATATATATATATATATATATATATATGTATATATATATATATATATATATATATGTGGGTTTTCCCTTGTAGAGCCATTTCCTTGTTTATATGTGGGTTTTTTTTCCCTTTTGTTTTCTTTGGTGCAGGCCTTTTTCATATGTTGGATCTTCTTGTCATTAGGTGCGGACGGTAGTTGACGTATGGGTGCATCCTCATATGGGCTTACCTTGTAAGTTTACTTTTAGCACGACATATTAAGCGGATTTTTTTTTATAAACCAAAAAAAAAAAAAAACGTTAACTTAAGACTACCCCTAAAAATTGGAAAAGAAGTCTTACAATTAGTATTAGTGCTGCCAAAAACCCAGCTTTGGATTCAGATCTAGATAAATGGGAAATTCACACAAAAATGTCGTACTCTGACCCTATTTGGATAACTAATCAGGATATTTTAACTAGAGTTGGACCTGGATCTCAAACCGAATGCTTAATGTCCAAACCTGGTTATCTAAATGTTTGAATTTGTAATTCAAACTTTAGACAATTCTGTCCGAAATTATCTTTATGACCGAATCTGAACTGAAATTCTAGACATCTAAACCCAGTTTTTCAAATTTTTGTTCTAAACTTCTGTAAATTTTGAGCTTAATCTTTACCTAAATCCAATTGTACAACGTCTGAATCAGATGTCTAATCATACAAATATTGTTCAAATCTGAACTAATATAGAATTCAGATAATCTGAATCCAAATTGCTAAACCCAATATGACCCGATTTTCAATTCGAACATGACCGATCGATATAGACAATAATATCGCATTCAACAAAGTAGAAAAAAACATTAGTCCTAATTAAATAAGACATGTCCATTACAGAGATAGGGTAGGGTTCAAAGTGCAAAAACGACACTGTCGAGTGTCGACCGCACCATAAGCTCAGCTGCTTAGCACACCTATGGAATTAAAATCTGAACCAAATTCATACAAGACCAGTAGAAGATCCTTTGAATGAATATGCATGTATGAATCAAACTATTTCGCTCTTCCTCAATTACTTTAATTTCTATTAATTTCTTTTGTCAAACAAGCACCCAATGTAACTCAGTTTCAGACCATTAATACATACATATATATATAATATATATATATATATATATATATATATATATATATATATATATATATGTATATATACACACACACAAACAATTATCCTGAGAATGTAAGAGTGAGAGAGAGCGCGCGCGCGAGAGAGAGAGAGAGAGAGAGAGAGAGAGAGAGAGACTGACATGAAATTTTAATTAACAGAATTTGATGAACATAAATGATTAAAAACAAATATTACCTGCAATCGCCATGCTGAAAATCCGATTAAACAAACCCACTCTACGCATCTCAGAAATGATGTGATCAAATCCAAGCACCAATATAAGTTGCCGTAGATTGTTCTTGCTTTTTAGATCGAAAGAGAGAAGAGAAGTGATGGAGGCTAAGAGGGTAAGAGGTGCAGGGTGAGGGTACCAATTATAGAATAGCATTTTAAAAGTAAAATAGCGCCATAAACCCAGTCAATATATTGCCTTTCTTTTGTTGTCTGCTTCTTTCCTTTATGCCTTTTTTTCCTACTAGTGTGTACCCACTCTACACATGTTGATGTATCCTGTGAATTACTGAGAACAGCTATCTATTTGTTCTCTTGTGCAACAGATTAATGTCATGTCCATAAAGAAATTTCTAGTCTTTTTATCTTCCCAACATTTTAGTCTTTTAACGACGTGAGGAAAATTATATGCAAGTCCTAAATAATTGAAAATGACTTAAAATATTTACTCAATATAACATGAGAATTTATATTTGATCAGTACGTATTAGAGGTGGGGGACAAAGCAAGAGCTTATACTATATATGTATATTTTATGCAATTAATTTGGGACAGTAGCAACCAGTATATATAAGTAATTAAGTAATACATATATAAATGAATACATAAAATTTGTACTATTAAATTAACCATTGGCTAGTTTCTGTTTCTTAATTTTTTGAGGGGCTGTGGTACAATGGGCATGGACGTCTCTATGCAGTGCACGGGTAGATGATCAAGCTAGGACATGTAAACCCAGAAGGGGGAAAAAAAAAAAAGATTCCCCCTCCCCTAAAAAAAAGGGAAGCAGTAGAAGTAAAGGCTAATTTGTACCATATAAATAGAAGTGTCACCTAATTTTGTACCATATACAAGTAGGTAGGCAAAAAATCAAAGAAGAATCCAAACAGTGAATAGCAAATCTAGGGTTGTATATCATTCCAAGCATCTCAAAAATGGGAGCCGAAATTTGAGACTCATTGTCTCCCCCCTAAATTTTACAGCCTTTTGTGCACACCATGCACTGTTTATTGCCTCACTCTATGATCCAATGAGATCTTGTAAAGTGAGAACTTATTTTGACCAGATACTATACGTTACCAAAAGCCACCACATACAATCATGATAACCTGTCTTATGTGAGTCCATGCAAGAAGACCTTTGTGGAACTCTTTGTAAGAGTTTGCAGTCATATATCACATGCAAATGTGCATATATTGTTAGTCACTTAATCCGTCTCATTTTGTGCTGGTTTTCATTATAACTTGAGATTGAACTATATGTTTGAGCACAACTCTTAAGTAAATGATATATATAGATGAGGTGTTTGTAAGATAATATTGTTTCATTTTTTTCTTTATTATGAAAGAAATGAGTCACAGAAAACACTGTACAATAAAATTATAAGATAATTGAGAGAAGGGAATCAAACCTCAGACCTATGCCTAAAATTTAGATAGACACCTCACTTGTAGACAATAATGCTTGATCTACATGGCAAATTCACATTATGCAATTAATTAATGAGAATTCTTCAACCATTGTACGGTGTTAATTTAACTACACAAATTTTAAAAGCCAACTCCACCTATGATATGGTTTCTAGTTAATGTACGAAATAAAACTAAATGACTACTTAAAAAGTTAAATCAACCTGCGCACCAAATCAAACATGAAATAATCAATTCAAATGTACACATAAACAGGCAATTCGCAAGAATAATTAACTGAAAAAAATAACACTTAAAACAGAGGTTTGAATACAGAATCCAAGAATAACTTGTGAATTGCACTTCTCTCTCTTTTTGTCTTTTTTTTTAAAAAAAAAAAAAATTGTTATACCAGTGTAGTAGACTTGGTTGGTTTGCTAAAGGTGATGGTCAAACCAAATGTGGACTTTCCGTTATAGCCCTATATATGAAGTTCTTTACAATAGGAACGGTTGGACAAATGCTAATGCCGAGAAGAGTTCCGAATCTCCCTAATCAAGTTTTACTACTAATTTAAAGTATTGGAGTAAATCAAAACGATGCTGACGGCTTTTGAACACAATTTAAATTAAATTTAGCAAAAGCTTATTCATTTTAAATTTCAATTTGTATTGACTTATTTTTAAGTTGCATCATACTTGAGCTAATGAAATCCAGAATCAAATCAGGTTGAATTCTAATTCAAATCAAAATACCATTTCTTTTTAGATCCATAATCACATATTTAACATAATTAGATATATAATTAGGCCTTGTTCTTTTCGCTCGTAAATCTAAATTTATCAACCTCAACCAACTTCAACCTATATCAATCCACTTCAACCCACTTTGCAAACTTTAATAAAAAAATACCAACTTTAACCAACTTCAATCAACTTCAACCCACTTCCCAGTATTTTAACCAACTTCTACATATCATACCCAAAAAAAAAAAAAAAAAAAACGACTTCAACCCACTTTAATAGAAAAGTACCCACTTCTATCAATCTCAGCTTACTTCATCCATTTACGAACTCATATTTTCCAATGAAAAGAACATACCATTAGTGAGTTCTACCAACTGTGTATGTCTAACAAATCCAACACACTTTATGTTGTCTATGAGAAACAAACATAGAATGCATTTATGGTAAGTTGCATTTTACTCAATAAACTAGCGTGGACCTTCCTTCCAAGGGAAAAAGAGATGGCAAAATTCAATACTATTTGACAACTCCGAGATGAAATCAAGCATCGATCATTACATAATCCACTGAATGGAAACAGTATATATTCAACACCATAAAATAATCATCAATGCTTCCCCGGTTCCCCATAAACCAAACTTTCAAGTTCATCAAACTTTGACGATCCACATACTTCTGCTCCTTGCTTTTTTTTCTTTCTTGTAATCTGAGTAATCTCCCATTGGGCTTCGCAGGCTAATTTTACTCACCGCCCATTCTCTCTCTCTCTCTCTCTCTCTCTGCAAGGCCTCCTACTCTAAACCTCGATTAAAGGTCTCATTCGATTAAACTCTTCTCACTCAAATTAAACAAGGGTTTTGGTGTGCATATTTCTTGCATTTGAAACCCTTGTAATATATGATTAGCTAGATTCAAGCTGTCAAAAGTACTATTAGATCCCCTTAAACCTCTCTCAATTCTAAACATTAATTCCCACCATTTTTAATTTATTGCCCCCATGCCTCTTCTAAAGCTCCTCATCATCGTTACCTTAGCTTCTCTCTCCAACAATATGAATATGATCATGATCTCCAAGTCATCCTACGTTCTTTTCTTAACTCTTCTTTGGCTCCTAGCCCTCTTTCTCGTCTTCCATAATCGTTTTCAAGTTTCTAGATCTGTCACTGACACTTGGGCATCTCGACCCTATTTGCATTTGGTGGATAAAAAAATTGTTCCTTCTGAGGAATTATTCGATCTTTCGCCCTTTGACAAGCGTCGTCATCACCATCACCACTACCGCTACCACCATCATCACAGTCATCCTTCATCAAATGGGAAAAAGATCGACCATCGATATGGTGTTGAAAAGAGACTTGTTCCAACTGGTCCAAACCCTTTGCACCATTGAGGGTACGTTGAGCGATGTGCATGGGTGCATGCATTCCATGGAGACATCAAATTGACAAGGCAATGTTTATCTTTTGATTAGTGGCTATATTTTTGGTGTTTTCGATCCTTCTTTTTGTTGATTTGGTTTTTGTTAATCTTTCTAAAGCAATCACACAAGATTTATTTGAAAGTATGGATTCCACTTATTGGAAAAAAGAAAATTCCATCTCTGTAATGTACATTGTATATAATGTATTATATATGCATGCTTTTTCACAATGTCCAGTATAATCTAGTACGCTTTATGTTTCCAAATGAGATTATTTTGATTTGTATCAAATTAATTGGTTCGAATTAACATGTCATCATGATATGAATTTAGTCTGTATATAATCATGTCAAATTCAATATGATTATTACTTCTTTCTAATTTTTCCTATTAATGAGAAGTAAATTATGATAATCATTTTTAGATGGGTACTGTAAGCGAATTCAAAGCAAGAATGGTATTATAATTAATATTTAGAAGATTTTATTTATTCAAAGTCTAAATCTCTATGAAATGTGATTTCAATGTGTCTTAATAATAGATTATATCATAGTACTAGAACCAAAGTGTAATAATCTGTAGGACCATGTAATTAAAAAAAAAAATAGTATATGGTTATACAATGCTCTTTTCTTTTTTTTGGGGCGGGGGGATGAATGATGAATTTTTAAATTTTATTTCACTTTATTTTATTTTCGATATATGGGAAGCCTATATTGACATATCTCATGCGCTCTAATATGTATAGGAGCTCAATGTTAATTATTAGACTAATAACACAAGATATATTGCATAATTGTATGAAATAATGAGGATAATTGGTTTTTCAATTCGAAATAAGGAGACAAGAGTAGTGGTGACGACACGGCAAATGAATGGAAATGGGATTAAGCAAACATTATTTTAATTTTTAGACATGAAATAATGGAAGCAAGTAAACAACCCCCCCCCCCCCCCAAAAAAAACCCAAGCTAGTATTATTATTACCATTAATCAATTATCATGATTTACTCTTTATAGGGTAGGGTTTATGACGTTCATTAACGTGGGAGTTAGCTGGCTTGGGCTTGCTTTACAATTTCACGTCATAAAAAGCCCGACTTTTTTTTCCTTTTTTTGGGATGGTGAGTAGTGAGTATCCCTAGCTATTGGAGTCTAGCTAATACTGATCAGTATGTAGTAGTTATCAACACATGTTAATTAAAGTGATTTGACATTTAGTGTGGTTTCCATAAGAAAGGAATCGGATTTGAGTTTTTCAAACAGAAACAAAATGTGATGGGATACCTCTATTCCTTTGTGGGCCAATAAAAGCTCAACTCTCGGGTTCATAATCTACTCATGGAATCGGCCTTTTTTTATTCAGCCATACTATAATTGATATTTCTGTTTCACCATTTTTTTGAGGAAAACATCCTACATTGTAAAAACTTTATAAAAAGAATGGACCCTATTTGGCAAACAGCTGTTAGTTGTTAGCTGTTAGCTATTTTGTATTAGCTGTTAGCTGTTTGAGTTAGCTGTTTGTATTAGCTGTTTGAATTAGCAGTTTGTTGAAAAATTGTTTGGTAAAATTAGCTGTTTCTGATAAAGTTGTGAGACAAAAGGCTAATTCTTCAAAAAGCTCTTCCAAAAAGCTAATGGAATTAGCTTTTTCAAATTAGCATTTTGGACCCAAAAAGCTATTTTAAAAAGCTCTTTTACCAAACACCCAAATTAGCTTTTTCACTTGGTCAAAAAGCTAATTTTGGTCAAAAAAGCTCTTTTTGGCCAAAAAGCTCTTCAAAAAGCTGTTTGTCAAACAGGGCCCATATTCATGTACTCCTCATGAGGAATTATCATGATTCAGACAAATACAGTGCTATTAAACCAGTGAATTATATAGCTGCTGTGAGAATTAAGGTACCCCCTCATAAAGAATCATCATGAGTTAGACCAAGCAATTTTTTGCTAGATTTATTCCAGTGGATCAGGATGATAGAAGTAACTACTTTATAATCTTACCTAGATCTTCATAGTGGGTTTTATGGGGCCATTTAGATATGCATACCCCCCATCATGCATGCATCAGTGTCATCTGCATTCCATTGTCGCCAAACTGGGTAATTGGTCATTAAAAATAGGGTGATGATATGTTTCTTGCTGTAAGACGCTATTAAATATCTTGTCTTAACTCAAATTAATAAATTTGATTTAAAATTACCAAAATTTTAATAATTACAACTTATTATGAGTTATAAAGCTTTAATGTTCATTGGTAACATTAATAAATACAAACTGACACCCTAACCGAATCAACTTCATCCGCGAATGCATATCATATGTGCGATTTTTAAATGTAAAAGATTATGTATAAATTGATGATTTTACAAAATTTATAAGTCCTGATATCCTTCCACTATTCAATCATACCATTTTTTTCAATTTAATATGTACTAATATACATTTTTTAAAAGTGAAAATAGGACACTCAAAAAATATCTTTAGTGAAAATAGGACACTCAAAAAGTATCTTGTAGTAAGACACTTATCATTTTGCTTAAAAATAACTCAACTAAACCTCCGTGCTTACTATTTAACATGATGAGTTTCTAATAAAATTTAATGACTTCATATTTCTATCATAAAGATCGTAGTGGACATAATTCTAGTAGGAATTTATCACAATAGTTTTCTTCGGGTTGTATATAGATGATTCGAAGTGGGTAGGATATTCGAGTTTATCTGATTAAATCACGTAAAAATTAGGCCGATTCTATAGTAAATTGCCCATTTAAAATAATAACCTTCAAATAGAGTTTGCCCAACAACAAACCTATATCAACTTCCGAACATTTTTATGCTGTGCTGCCTACCACCTATATATTCACCAGACGTAGCAAACCAATCATATAGTTAAAATTAATTCAGCTGGGATCGTGTTCGGCTCAATTCGACATTTCAATTGTGGTTGGGGTCAAGATGGGTCACTTTTGGTTTGTTTGACTTTGGGTTGATTGATTTTCTATCCAATGCAATGAAGAGTTCATGAGAACACATCTGCTCCAAAATCACACGCAAAGTTGGCACTTGGCAATGGCAGGTCCTCATAAGTTGGGATTGGGTGGGCACTCTTTTAAATGTACATGCGAACACTAGCGAGCCTCTTCAGATTATCCTGTTTTTCTGGCCTATTGCCTCTCCGCCACTCGTGTTTAATTCTGTGTGGGAAGCCACTTGTTTATATTTCTGTTTTACTGGCCCGTAGCTGGGGCGTTTGATCTGCACTCAATCAATGTTCGATACTGGAACCGAAGCCAACAGTTGTGTGTGGATGGTACTATATTACCCATCTTCATTCATAAGTGCTATGACTACTATGTTTGCTATTGCACTCACAGAGCTTTTTCAACACTAGAATCCTGATCGGAACACAAACTGGCGACTACTTCGGCCAACTTACAGCAAGAAATACAGAGAGAGAGAGAGAGAGAGAGAGAGAGAGAGAGAGGGGCCTCGACATTGGGTGGACGGAAGACGACGACGAGGAACCTCAACGGCGACGGACGCTGAGAGTCAAGTGACAGAGTAAGGCCCTGTTTGGGATGGAGCCGATTAAGAATTAGTCAGATTAAGAATACCCCTGTGGCTATATTTTTATTTTCATTTTTTAAAGGAACCCCATATGACTATTAATGATTACTCTATTATTCATGCTTGCAGAATGCAGATGAAGCAGTTTCCAGTAAAATTTTTGCGCTAGCCGGACCTAATCCTCCACATTATCTAATAATTTTTTTTTAAAAAAGGTTCAATTTAATTATTCAGAGTGCTCATTTTTATTTTATTTTTTTGGGATCAAAATGGAAAGGAACGTACATCTTTATGTAAGTTAAGAGTGGTTGGCTATCCAAAAAAAAAGTTAAGAATGGTTAAATTGTTTTTTTAAATCTGGATTTCATAAAATATATTAGATTTTTTTTAATTTCTTATTTCTGTGCTTTAAACAATCATTTAACTTGCCCTCTTAATGCAGACTGATATTGAACAAATAAAATTTGTCCAAATTTTAACAAAACTGATTGAAAATACGGACAATCCGGTGCATAAGTATCTCGCGTTCATGCAGTGTATTGCAACAAATCCATCCTGACTTATCAGTGGCTGATTCCAAGGCTCGAACCCATGACCTTTTGGTTACACGGAGACAACCTTACCGTGCTCCAAGGCTACCTTTCTCTAATTGGGAATACGGATTTTTATTTATTCCTCTTCATCCTTCGTTACCTCTCTAAACAAACGGTACTATTTTGGAGGATTCAAAAATGAAATGAAAAGATTAAAGTGCCCAATCGGACAATTTTCCCTTTCCTTCTCGTCTCCTTGACTGATGGCACATCGGACATCTAATGGGTTCTAAATTTTGTTTTAATACAAATTTAGACTCATTAGAGTAGATCAAACCACATTATGCATCTTATTGGCATGAAAGAAAATAGAGTGCAAATATAGATATAGATAAAATTTGATTCCAAGGCTCTGATCACAACTCCGAAAAACTGTGAGCGCAGACCTAACTGAACAATAAAATTCAACGACGAAGACAAAACTTTGTCGAAGAGAGGCAGGGTGCCAGAAAAGTTAGCACAATCCAGGAGTACAAGAAGCTCCTTTAAACAGCTGATTGAATGGCACCCTTCAGATATTGGCATCATGCAACATGTTTGCCATCAATATATACAGTGTGACACTGTTAGAATCATAATAAACTCGCTTGAGATGAACATAAATGTAAAGAGAATGCACAAAGAAAGCCCCTTACAATTTAATTACAAATATACAGAAGTCCCCGAGACAGGCCATTACTTATTGCAAAAGGTGATCAGACAACAGAAGTCCTAGGCAACAGAAGTATTCTAGTGAGTCTTCCCTGAGTAACTCATTGATCAATCCTTGGTGCTGAATTCTCTCAGTATTGACTATCCCATCTCCATCGGCGACCAACCTCCTCAAGGACTTTCCAACGAGCTTGGCTTTTCCTCGCTTCATCTTCTATCCAAGATCTACACCCAATTCCAGATATGATATGACATGTAATAAATATAAGCATAAATATGTGATGACCTATGACAACTACAAAGGTTGCAAAGCCAACAACCGTCTGGACACCAAAACAATTGCATCAAAGATGTTCGAACTTCTCAAAATAGCCAATTAAATTGTCGAAGCAAAAGGCTAGGTTTACATTTTATCATTTCATTGGGGAGTGCCAGAATGCAACAGAAGACCAGAACTTTTTCAACTACTTGAAGAGAAAGCATAGACATTCTAGTTCACTCAAGGGTATACAGGGTCGTGTTACTCCATATGATGAAATCCAAATTCCTATCCCCATCAGTCACATCTAGGCAGCCCCCCCCCCGGGCCCGGTTTTGGGAGGGGGAGAGGGGTTTCAAAATTGGAGGATTACCAAGAGGATACTAGAATCTAAACTTAAAACACCGCTCATGCAATTACTCCATAGGAAAAAAGTAGAAGGCAAGTTAGAGAAGCATTTGTAACAGCCCAAATTGAAAAACTATGTTGGTCAATGTGAACATCACAGGAAAATGAACCAAGGTGTAAAAGAAGCCACAATACCAGCCAGCTGTCAAAGAAAACTTGGGCCAAATGAGGTCAAAGAAAAGGCAAAATGATACTTAAGAATCCTTTTCATAGGGAAGAGTAGGTATGGAACAGGAAAGAGTGGGGAGGAATGGAATGGAGCGGAACGGAATGGTAATATCCTTGCAGGCATGGGAACGAATGGGAAGAAATGGCAGTCAGAAGGAATGGAATAGAGTGAGAGAAAGATGAGATCATTAATATCAAGGTGTGGGAAGGAGTGTTAAGGAGTGGAAAAGAATGGTATTTATCTTTAAGGAGTGGGAAGAAATGGAACGAAGTGGGAAGGAATGGGAATCAATGGAATGAGAGAGGGCGCCAAAATTTACCCACGAAAAGATCAGGCCCTAAAGGGGAACAGACAGTTTTGTATAAATCAGTCTTCTAATCTGAAGCAGCATGGGAGAATCAAAGGATTCTACAGTAAGCTACAATAAAGATGCATGGTAATATAACTTAAAAGAAGGTCGAGGGGTACAACTGTGATAGCTGAGGTATAAAATCTATAACGTGTAGTTGGAGAAATGCAGTGCTCATTCTTATGCATAAAAACTAGAATGCCTGATCATAGATGACCTGGTATAAACTTATTGTAATGTCAGCACAGGAAAACCAGAACAGATGCAACTGATAACATGTACATGCATTGCAGAACTTTACCTCAAGATTCGAAGAGCTTCTATCTCAGCTTCAAGCATAGATTTGGCATCAAGTATTCCTTCCATCTTAGCTTGCAAATCCTGGCGAATACTTTGCAAAGTTTCCTCCTCTGCAATTAGTTCGCCCCTCTCTGATACAAGCTTCTCAGACATTTCATGGACTTCCTCCTTTAGAGCATTCAAAAGTTGCTTCTGGCATTCCATAGCTGCTTTCTCCTTCAAATACCCACTAAAAACAATCTCCTGAACAATCTTCTCCTCTTCCAATTCTTTGAGAGCATTTATATATAATTGCTGCACCTCCAAACCATGGGCCTTCACTTGTTCCATTTTTTGAGCCCAATACCTTTGAATATCCCCTCGATCTAGCAACTCCTTTTCAATTTCTTCTTTTGCAGCTTGCCTTGAAGACTCCTCAGCTTCTATTCTTGACAATTCACTATGAATCGCTTCAGTCATCCGGCCAATCGTAAGAGCCACAGCAGCTTGTGCTACAGTAGAGGGTTTATTTGGCTCAAGCCGTTTAATTTGTCCTGCAAGATACATGATCATTTAATAAGCAAACTACGGCAAAAAGGCACAGATTTTTGCCTGCAAATAATTGAGAGCCAACCAACAACCAAACATAAGAAGAAAACATTCAAGTAGTACTATATACGTCTTGACTCTATCAGCATTACATGCCAACATTGCAACACATTTCCGTATGCTTTACCATAGTTGCAGATCACCCATTTATAGAGGGACAAAGATTAATTGTTCGAAGAGTGAATAAAGGAACAAGGGGGGACGGGGAGAGAGAGAGAAGAACCAACCAAAAACTCTCCGTAACAAGCTCTTCTCCCCAGCTAGCATGTCCATGTAAAGTCCTGGCCATTTACCCAAGCTTATCTCCTTCACATCCATTAGGCCTAACTTTGTTTTCAGCATCTGGACTGTTAAAGAGTCAGGATTTTTAACTTCTGAAGGTCTATTGAGCAATTAAGTTAAGCAACAACATCACAATTGTCAAAATTACTTCATCAGTTAATAGTGTTCTATAATATTTCTACCTCTTGGTTTCGCGTTATTGCAAAATCATACTCCACCTGAGCTCTCCAATCTATGAGATCACGCCGAGATATAAATCTGCATCAATGAGTATCAAAGTTGTCAATGGTATGATTTAGAAGGCATGAACTCTCTTTGCTAATCATAAGAACAACGTGGGAATTGATCTTGGTCATAGTTTCCACAAACCTTTCAGGGTAAAAATACACATCTCCATCATCTGAATTATACTTCGACGATAGTTTACTTAAAACAACACCAGCTTCCGCTAGGGCTGAAATAAAATGGAATTTCAGAAATTTCACTTAAAAACAAGCTCCTAAATTTCCATAGAGCAAAGATTTAACATTACCTTGGATGGAATCAAAATCTTGGTCACCTGTGTCTACATCCTCAAATGCAAAGGTAACAGAACCGGCAAGGCCAACAGCTTTCGTTATCTTGTATTTAGGGTTCCTGAAGAGGCGTAAACATACAGAACCCATAACATGTAGAGGAGCGCACAGATATAATACCAATGATGTCTAGAGGTGAACTCTAGGAAAGTGCACAATTAAATAGAAATTGGGTACCTCTCCAATAATGAACTTGCTTGAACTAACCACCTCGCATACTCTCTCCGAGTGCAGAGCTGATCTGCCCTGACGTTTTCATCAATGATCTGCATACCTTAACCACAATCACAACAGCAATGATCAGAACTCAATTCAAAATTTCATGCAAAGGAACTTGTCAATTACAGCAGAGTTTTAAGTTTTTTCATAGAAACAAAAGGACCTCTCATCTTAATCTAGGTAGCATCAACCAAAGTAACATACTGGCGAACAATTGTGGGCATACTACGTCAGTATGCCATTATTTGGATAAAGCCTTAAATGGATGATGAAACTTGGTTCATCTTCTGTACAACACTTCAAGGGAAAATAGGGGGAAAGAAGTCTTACAAATATGCTAAACATGTGCAAAACCAGGAGAACAGGGGTTGCGATTCACACAGCCTAAGGATCAAGATAGCAATAGTCACAGCATAAGGCAATCCAGTTGGCTTGCCAAATTACTATAAGAGGCGAATCTATTCAATCCATACAACTTTAATATTATAGAAGCCTGGGTGTACATTGCCCATCATAGAATACATTACTGACTACTAAGACAGCCCTTTGGGGCTCAAAAGGACTTTGATATGAATGCAACAAAGCCCTTTACACAGACAAAATTCACCAAGTCCCTATATGCAACCCCTAAATACACACAAAATTGTCCCAATTCTAATCTCAAATGTAAACAAACCAAAAAAATTGCAGAATATTCACAGCAAGAAAAACGACAAATTCCATTAGAAGCTTTAGAAAGAATAGCAACCAAAAACAGCAAAACAGAGCACATAAGCAGTAAGCCATCAAATTTCATAAGATCCTCCAACAACAGCAACAACATCATGGAAGTCAAACAATGTTTCCAGAAATAAACCTTCAGTTTCTTCAACACAAACAGAGCTTCTTGTTGAATGGAATCCACAGCAACAGTGATGACCCGAGGATGGCGCTTCTCTACGAATTCTGACCGATGATCTTCTGAAAATTCCAAACTTTTAATCATTAGCTTACTATATTCTGTACCTCCTTCAGCAATTAAAAATGCACAGATCAAAATTATTTAAGGCAGAAGAAGATGTGTAAACTAAGTCAACATCACTCAGCTTTTTCCAGTTCATCTTCCCTTCAAATTTTTTTAAAAAAAATAGAAATTACAGGGGAAGTGCATGTGTAAAGCTCACTTTTAGCACAATCCTTCCTAATGGGTTATATCAAATGCAGGCATACATAGCATAAAGGAAGAACACCCACAAAAGCATGCAGACACAACAGCTACAGACTGAAAACATAAGCATGGAAGCCACAGAGTTAAAGCAATGTAGGCACGATAGCTATCTACTTCAGCAACAAGAAGGAAAACACGACAGCTACACACTTAAAAACATCCAGTATATCACCCTCAAGCTAGTTCAAGGAGCTCTGGATGTAGGCAACATTTTCCCTTTGGGCACAAAGGTTCTGTCCAGACTAATCATCATAAACATTTTCAATTTGAAAAGATGAAAGATAAAAGTTGGACAGGAGAGGGGCAGAAAACAACAATATTACAAAGGAGCAAGATGATGCATATTTCCATATGCATCATTTTTCATTCCTCAAGCTCAACTTCAAGGGAGAAAAAGGCCAAACAAGATCATGCATGAAAACAGTTATATTTGGTCCCATTATTTGAGTTCCATGACACAAGACACTTTGTGGAGTTTGTTTTGAACTTCAAAGTGCCTTATTCAAAGGGATTTCCCAAATGGGGGATTAAGAGCATCATGCACCATGCCCATAAATCCTACTACTATTACTCAGCTCAAGGAAGATCCCACAAAGCTCAAAGAAGTCAAGGAGACTGCGCTTATGTTTAGAAAAGTCGTGCAGTTCAACCCTCTTCTCACACTTAGTTCGTCCATGCCAAGGCCCGGTTTTGTGTGTCTGTTGCAGCAAGAAACAGTGGGCATTTCTCATAAAGGTCTTCTCCTTATTCAAGCTTAAAGAATAAGCTTTCCAACAAGACCAACCACGTATTATTTGGAGTTCATTTGGTTGGTCAAATAACGCCCACAAGCTCACGGTATTTTAGCCCAGGATAATTTGGACAGTCTTCACTCTTTGGGCCATAACTTTTACTAGACTGGTCCAATTTCAGCAAACTTACATTGCCTGGAAACTAGACATCCTCAGCTTTCCAACAAGCCCAAGATCACCGAATTTGGCTAAGTATTCAGAGAGATATGCCTCCTGGAAGTTGGGCTTGCTGCACGTGTGAATGCATTAATTACAAAACGTGTGAACATGCTTCTTTCTCTTCCACTTCGGCTTTGAAGCATTGTGTCTCCTCCAAAACTGAGTTCCTTCTCCCCTAACAAGGTCTAAATGTGTGGAATAAAGGGGTGCATGGATCTCCTTTTGCTGCTACCTCTTTTTCACACCTAAAGTCACCAAGAGATACACCTTTTTCATCCTAGGTGCATCTGAATGAAGCAAGCAGCAAAGTGTACTTGTTTTTTTTGTTTTTTCCTTTATATCTTTTCGTGAAATGTTATGTCTTTTTATTATGTAAGGCCTACCCTATATAAAGGCCATAAATTGAGTTGCTTATCATCAAGTCATTCAAGTAACACAAAGCAAGTTCAAACAAAGAGTGTTTGTTCTCTTCCTTATAAATCCCTAGTTCTATATCTTGAGAGTGGCATCCTCAAGTGGTGTTCTAAATCCCTCGTTCTCAACTTGGTGGTGATTAATTTCTGTATCCTAGTTGAGTTAAGGGATTGCCCAAGGTTTGGTTTGAGTGGCTCCGGAAGGATTATCTCAAACACAACCTTGAACTATCCTTTTACTTTTCCTTGTTTTCTCAATTATAAAAACCACAAAAAATACTTAACTTGGTCATTTGGGTGCTTCAATATACATCACAAGAGGTGCTTCCAGCATCCACATAGATAAAATAAAATAAAATAAAATAAAACATGCAAAGGAGAGAGATGAAAGGTATAGATAAATGCTGAAAAATATAAAATCAGACAACAATCAATCGACATGTGCACTGCAGAGGATATAAACCATTAAAAAAGATTAACATGAGAAATAAACAGATCAATATTAGCCAGGCAGTTCAGTGAGAAGACAAGCAGCAATACAGATAGGAAAAGTGGTACAATAACACAGTTGCTAAATTGGGGTTCGTTTATCCCTTGTAGGAACCATGTTCTATCTTAACCAGAAAGTTGGTGACGTCCCTAAAATAATGCTGTTGCATATGAGTGCAGCTAATAATACATTGGACATATTCCTGTTTCTTCCAGACTCAATAAACTATCTGTTGTCGTATATGCCACAGTCCAGTAGTAAGGGATGATTTCAAACTTCATGCATAATCCTAAAATACATCTTGGAGCTTGAAACAACTCCCTCTTGGGACAGATTGTGTACTTGACAATCGCTAATTACCGCAACATATTCGCCAAGATTACTATCACAAGAGGTTGACATGAAGAACTAGTTGGCTAATTCATGCAGATGAACAAAACACTTCGCTTCTTATTTGGCAGACACACCAATTCAAGTCTATTCTACCGTGTCACACTTAATTTAGATCAACAAAATAGCTAACACAACTAAATATCTCGATCAAGTTTGGTTGGTCATAAAGGTTTTCCAACCTTCTTCAATTGCAATGTATTTATCCAATGAGGCCCAGAAATTTGATCTCTTCCTCTTTGTTCCAAATTGGTCTTATAAGTAAGTTCCAAACTTCCAAGTTCAAACATTCACCAAGCATAGGGGGCCAAACATCTAGCTCACATCCCAGTTCCCACAAGTTATAACCTATTGCATAATTGGTCCTTGAACTGATGAGACCTTAATCATTAAGCAAATCAAAGTATTTATCTCATGAACTATATATCTCCGTATAATGAGAGTAGCATACTACCTGATGTCATGGATTCAGCAACTATATCCGATGAGTCGACTTCATCAATGCCGGAAATTGTGTGTACCTCACTAGATGCATCAGCATGAGAATCAGCTGTTTTGGTGTCCCTTGATTCGGTAACAAATGGCACAGACAAACCAGGAAATGAAATTGTAAACGGCAATCTGAAGCCTGTTAGACAACAAATAGTGAACCAATCATACCAACTTCCAGCAATCCTTGAACAAAAATCCGCTGTATTGCGTTGAGTAACGGATGAACTCACCGTTTTTAGTGCGTGAGAAGTAAGCTAAAGCAGCAACGAGAACTGCAGCGGATCCAATCCCGGCGACCAAAAAAGTCGGAAACCCTAGAGAAAATCTAACTTCCATCAACATCAAAGAACAAAATGCTGTTGAATTAATTAACCAAAAGGCAATGAAATCAAAACAAAAACCTGTCGTTTTCTTGGTAATGCGGGTTTCAGGAAATGCCCAACCATTGAAAGCGTCAAGTGCAGGGTCACTTGGGGAGAACCAAGAGAGATCATTATCGGCGACATTGGTATTGGTATTGGTATTGGTATTGGTATTCTCAGCAATGGCGGAGGTAATTCGGAGACGGCGACGATGACGATGAGGGGTGAGAAACGTGATGCGGGGTACGATTACAATGTCGGGAAGGTGGTGATGAGAGAGAGGGAGGGCATGGCTGAGGAGAGAGAGCGAGGAAGTAGACGATGACAGTGCTAGAGTGTACATTGGGGGCCAAGAATCAGGAAGTGTGAAATTGGGAAGGTGAACTAGGGTTCAGGTGTTTTCAGGGAAGTGGAAGAGGGAGAGTTGAAGTGGAGCACAGGAGAGTGAAGGCTCAGAGAGAGAGAGAGAGAGAGAGAGAGAGAGCGAGAGATGGACTCAAAAATTCTTAAGAGAGAGATCGACTCGGGACGGAACCCAGAAAGAAGACCCAGGGTTTGCCGTTCTGCAAATTATTTTTTTACAAATTCTTTGTGATCTCTTTTTTTTTTTTTTTTGGGTGCCATCTTTGGCTCTTTGCGAACCGTTTTTTTTTTTTAATTAAAAAAAAGAGCCTTTAACAGAAATTTTATTTAATACTAGAAATCTCTTTTTTTTTTTTTTTGGATAGGAATACTAGAAGTCTCTAATAAGAGCATAGTCTAAATCTTTAACATACATCTAAAAGATTTATAAATTGAATCATTCAAAAATGTATTATCTCAAGAAGTTTTATCTTTATGCTTCCTCGTTATTTTCTTTTATCTGTTGCACCTTTGTTTTTTTTTTTTTTTTTTTTTTACCTATTTCACTTTTCATGCATTAAACTAATTTTTATTGGTATATTTGAGAATGGAAGCAATTGCTGGGGAAAAAATTGTATTGAGATATATAAAAAGGAACTTGATAGAAAAGCAATTTTAATAAAATTCCACCGATATTTTTCTACAAAATTGGTGAGAATTGGTAAGAAAGGCAAATAAATTTAAATACTTCATTTTCTTTCATGTTATTAATATTGGCTATCTAGAAACAAAGTATTCCTACAAGGCAACCTAACAAAAAAGTACAGATCTATTTGAACTTTTACAAGATTTCCAACATTTTAAAACCATCATTTCCATTTTTTTTAAAAGAAGAATAATCATTAAATAATCTAAGCTTAACACTTAAATCTAAATAGAGTCTAACACTGGAATTTAAAATCTGGTTTGAACAGAGTTTTCATAGGCCAGAGCCCATACTTGTATTTGGCAAGATGCATGTTATTAGGGCATTCGAAGCCCAGGTTCATGCGTGAAGGGGAGGGGGACCGCGAGTGACACGCGACGTGGCCAGCTGAATGCAAGAAATGGCGAACGGAACCGCGTACAGTTTCGTCCCGCGTTCAATTTTTTTTGTCCTGTAGCGCCTCCAAAACGAGTCGTTTTGCTGCCTGGGCGTGAATAGAGCGCGTCGTTTTGTTCCATGTGCTGGCAAAAAACGGAAAAGCTCGGGAATCGGGTGTTCATTTGGGACTTGGGCCAATTTTAATAGGCTAGCCGTTGCAAATAGCCGTTGCAATGGGTTTTTGGAGCTTTTTTTTATTATTTAAATTGTGTGTATAAATATGAGATAATTGTGTGGAAAATGAAATTTAAATTATCTCTCTCAATTTTATCTCAATTTGAAATATTATTTGCTGCTATTTGAAGCAAACTCTTTGAAGTGAAGAGGAAAAAATTGTGGTAAGTGGTAAATACTTTTATTATATAGTGATGTTTATTGATTTAATTAAATTAATTATATGTAGTTGTAATTTTGAACTAATTACTTTTATTTATATGGTGTTGCTTTTAGATATTTGAAAGGTGAATTTGTGAGCTTGAGAAGAATCAAGATAAAGTGAAGTGAAGTGAAGAAATTTGTAAGTATTTTTTGTTATACATATTTTATGTTCTTAGACGTTATGTGAAAATTTGTTTAATATTTAATAGGTTTATGTAAGTAAAGCTAATGTGAAAATTTCAAAGTTTAATTGTTAGATTAGGTTTATGTTGTTAGATGTTATATTTAATATTTAATAGAAATTGGAATGAGAAAAAGTGAAAATTTGAAAATTTAATTAGTTTGATTTATTTTTTAATTTTGTATGTTGCGATTAACACTTTGTATGTTTTAATTAATATGATAACATTTTAGATCACATTATTAACATAAAGAAGCTAATGTGAAAATTTCAAATTTTAATTGTTAGATTAGGTTTATGTTGTTGGATGTTATGTTTAATATTTGATAGAAATTCTTTAGTGTTAAATGTATGTTTAAAAATCAAGAATTTTCATTATTTTATGAAAATTTAAATGTGTGAAGTTGAATATGTGTAAGGGAAGTATGAAGTTTTCATGAATTAAGTTGGTATAAATTGGAATGAGAAAAGATGAAAATTTGAAAATTTAGTTAGTTTGATTTATTTTTTAATTTAGTATGTTGTGATTAACATTTGCATGTTTCAATTAATATGACAATATTTTAAATCACATTATTAACATAAAGAAGCTAATGTGAAAATTTTAAATTTTATTTGTTAGATTAGGTTTATATTGTTGGATGTTATGTTTAATATTTAATAGAAATTCTTTAGTGTTAAATGTATGTTTAAAAATCAAGAATTTTCATTACTTTATAGAAATTTAAATGTGTGAAGTTGAATACGTGTAAGGGAAGTATGAAGTTGGTAGAAATTGGAATGAGAAAAGGTGAAAATTTGAAAATTTAATTAGTTTGATTTATTTTTTAATTTAGTATGTTGTAATTAACATTTGTACGTTTTGATTAATATGATAACATTTTAAATCACATTATTAACATAAAGAAGCTAATGTGAAAATTTCAAATTTTATTTGTTAGATTAGGTTTATGTTGTTGGATGTTATGTTTAATATTTAATAGAATAGGTTTGAATTTTTTGTTAATTTGTTATATATTTTCAAACAAATTAATGTGAAGTTGAATATGTTTGAAAATCATATATTAGATTACATGTTTAGTTTATCTTCATTGTTAATTTGTCATATATTTTCAAATATATGTTTGAATTTTTTAAATTAATTGGTGAAATAAGTAGATGTTAATATCACATGCATAATTGGTAAATTAGTTGTTCAAACTAAAAATATGGTAATTATGTTTGCATAAGTTTGTGAAATGTAGAAGTAGACTTCAAAATTATGGTATTATGGTTTTGTTGGTACATGATTAAAAGTAATATGTTTAGTTAGAATTAAAATTAGTTTATGTAATATGGGTAATTTGTGATTATGAATTTCAATAATATGATCATGTTGAATTAAAATTAGTTGTTCTATAATCATGTTCATTTTGAACAACATGATCATCTTGATTTTAAGTAACATGCTCGCATGTTTAAAATTAGTTGTTCTATAATCATCTTGAATTAAATGTTAAGTTAGAATCTTTTAAATAATATGATGACATATTAGATTATATGTTTAGTTTGAAGAAACTTATATAATATGTGTAATTTTTTAATTGTTAGAATATATTTATGGCCTTAGGTAGATGTTTTGTGTAATATGTGTAAACAATTTCTTCATTGTTAATCTTATGTTTAAATATCAAAAATTTTCGTTTGTGAGTATGCTTATTATTAACTTGATTTACAAATTTGATGTTTTTATTTGCTTCGTTCTATTAATCGTGCGTTTTTTATTAATTTGATTTATTAAATTTACGAAATGTAAATTTTAAAAAGTGAAAGTTTGATATGTTAATCCTATGTTTTTGATCAATTTTATTTATTAAATTTCTGAAATGTAAATGTTAAAAAGTGGAAATTTGATAATTTTTTATTTATTTGATTTGTTAAGTTTGGTATGTTAAGTTAGTATGTTTTAATTAATATTTCTATTTAATAACTTTGGTACATTCATGTTGAATTAATCATTAAGTTAGTATGCTCGATTTATTATGCAAGTGGTATGTTCATTTAGTTTAAACAAGTGGTTATTTAGTTTGTGAGTATGCTTAGTTTAAAAATGTTTATTTAGTATTCTTTAGCTTCTTAATATTTTCTAATTTTTGGTTTTTTCTGAATTACATGAAATTGAATTGAATAGTCTAGATTGAAATTAAAACTTAAACTACAATATAGGTAAATCTTGAAATTGACCCAAATGACACACAATCATTCATGCACCTATTTAGCGGGGACGAGTTACAAAGTGAACTTGAGAATAGCTCAAACCTTCTCCCATGGCCCCCAAATTGGCAACATTATCCACCACCACATAACCCCCCACCTTATTCCTAACAATATCCGCCACAATACCCTACAAATTGGCAACATTACCATCCACCACCAAACACCCCTCCACAAACTTTTAGCGATGGAACAATGCCCCTTCCATGTTACCTACCTCAACCTCCTCGTACGACCTCAACAGCACCTGAACCTCCTCGTACGACCTCACCAGCATCTCATCCTTCAGCAAGTAATAACCCCAACAACAAGGAAGGTGGTATGCGGCCCCCTAAGTGGACATTAGAGGAGGATCACCGCTTAGTGAAGTCATGGATTAATGTGAGCACCAATCCAATCACTAAGGCTGATCAAAAGTTAGCTGGTTTTTGGATTAAGGTGCCAACATCGTCAACTAGCATGCTCCTTACGGTGCTTCAAAGAGAACGGGGAAGGTATGCAATGCCCAATGGAATCGAACAGCTCCATTAGTTTCTAAATGATACGCTTATGTGGGTCAGGCATACCGGGCGAAGCCAAGTGGTGCAAATGAGGACGACATTATGCAAAATGCCCAATATCTTTATGTTAGTATGGTGGGAAAGTTTTTTGACCTCATGCATTGGTGGGTCTTACTAAAGGACCAACCAAAATGGGAGACCTTCTGCGATCAATCTGCAGAAACGTCTTCCAAACGGCTCAGAGTAACTGAGATGGGAGCATACTCCGAGAGTGACACCCCTGACACTCCTACCAGCCCGGCAACTCCAGCCAATGAGGGTGCACCAACTGAAGTGGTTGGTGGGCTTATCAGTCCCATCGAAATACAAGCTGCCAAGAGAAAGACAAAAGAGCTAATTGCATACCCGGTGTTGGATATCGTGACAACAGAGATGTCGACGATACGGGCAACAAATGTGAAGAATAGCACCATGTTCGAGCAATATGTCCTAACCCAAGAGAAGAAGGCAGATGTAGCTGCAGAAGCTGTTGAGTTGTAACGGCCCGATCCTAAATATTCATATTAATTACATTGAATCACGCTAATATTCATTTAAGTTGGGCCCCGCATTTCAACTCAGTATTTTCTTTATATGCATATATAACTGTACAATTGCAAGTTGAATCGGCAGAATGGCCTCGAAATAAATTTTTGACTCTTCCAATAACTCATTAAAATGCTTCATTAAAATGGTACTGAATAATGGAATATCTGTTAACATGACCATGCTTCTTACAACTTTCCATCTAAAGCTTTGAAAATCTTTTCAGTAATTTTATCTAAAAGTATTAATTCAATGGTGAAAGAACGAAATAAAACCAATCAATATTATTATAACGCAAAAAAAGGGGGGTCAAAGTCGGTTTGACCGCCGATCAAAGGCAGTTTGACCGGTCAAACTGACTTTGACCGGTCAAACCGACCCACCCAAAAAAAAATCAAAATAATCAAAGATTTTTTTTTGTGCCATGCATATATATATATATATATATGGGGGGTTCATTTACACACATACACCACGCAGGAAAGAGAGGAAAGAGAAGAGAGAGAGAGAGAGAAGAGAGAGAGAGAGAGAGAGAGAAAGAGAAGAGGAGAAGAAGGAAGAGAAGGAGGAGGAAGAAGAGATTAAGATTTTGACTTTGAAACAGCTTTCAGGTGAATAATTTTTGGGTTCTTCAACTTAAAGTTTTGAATTTAAAGTTTTAGTAGATTAAAACACTAATGTCAATCGGTAGAAACCAGCCGTTTAGCTTCATGTTTAGTTATGATATTTTGATTGATTATGTGTCGTCACTTGATGATTATGTTATGAATTCATCCAATATGGTTTCAAAGTTAGTTTGAATCTACCCAGTGAATTTGTGTTGAAATTGGGTTAATAGTCTGGTTATTGAGAACTATTGAGTTGGATAACATTGTGCCGATTTTACGGTCGCATATACTCATTATTTTCAGATTGGTGATAAAGTTTCATAAATTTTGAATATACACTTTGTGAGTTAGAAATTCTAAACGTGTATTTTATGGGTTACGAATTTTGGATTGGGACGTTATGTTGGACAAAATGTAATTATATGATTTTGTTACGGTTAGAACTCAGGATTCGACGGAGGATATTATAGAACGTTCTAGAACCACGGCCATAATAGTAACTGTCGACATGTTATTTTATTGGCATGACATGATGATATAAGGTTCGATGCCGAGGTGAAGTTTAGCCCTAATTTATAGAAAGCCTAAAGTATAACATTAAGTCGACGAAGGAAGCAGTAATGGTACAAAAATGTGAATAATAATTCGGATAAAAATAGCCCTAATTCGAATTATACAATAACAAGAATAATAGTAATAACAATGGCCCATAGTGATATTAAAGCTAAGAGTTTAACAAAACCATGATAAGTAACGAACTTATACCAAATATTAGAATAAGGTGACGATAACGTCATTATCTCATTACATGTTTATAACATTCATTAAGCAGATTATCTCATTACACATTAAAGAAATAAAGCTCATAATTCAAGGGATTTAAATTATTTATTATTTATTAAACCAAGAAAATTTAATCAAATTACGTAATCTTACACTAATCGAAAAAGGGTTACATATGTAAAGCAGGAATGAGGCCACATCCGCCGCTTCAAGCCGCCAACGCACATTTTTCATTATAAAGGAGAGAGAATCTCAAAGACCAGATAAGTATATTGCCTATATTCTTCAAAAACTCACAGTGTTCTCAACAATGAAAAATTAATATAAGATTCATTTAATAAACCAATTTCTCAATGTTTTGTCACATAAACAAGTGGCCCTGTCAATTATCATCAGGGCTTATGCCCATCAATTATCAAGGCTTATACCCATCAATATACCCGCGCGCGACGTTAACTTAGGCTTCTTGATCGGCCTGGGGGGTGAGCACATAAAGTATGATCGTTTCAAGATGTACATTGATCAAGGGGTCCACTTTCAGATAAGAATCAACAAATTAATTTTACTTATACATTCTCTCTCCTGTTTGTAAAACAAAACATTTTGAAATGCGGCCGGCCCAATTAATTTCACATCAGACTTATTTTACTGCATGGGAATATACGTATTGAGTTTCGGCTCATCATTCGCATGTTTTCATGTTTTCTGTTTTAAGTATGGGATCCATGAACCTCTCATCATCTTAGCAAGGCAGGAGACACCAAGAAATAAACAAGAGCTGCAGGGTTTGATGAACAGTAGCTAGCCAAATGCTCACAGTGATGGTAGGTAGCCCCCTGAAAAAATTTATATATAGTTGTACATTTGAACCTTTGGGATCAATAGAGTTTAGGATGGATGTGCTAAGTTACCACATACATTATGAATGGCAGAAGGGAATAAACATTTATTTCATTCTAAAGTTAGTAAGCTAGTTAGCCTTATTCCATCATGGAACGGCGGTAACGCCTCCATTCAAAACAAAAATCTTCCGCTGCAAATTAATAAAATCAAGTTTAGCTAGGGTAACCAGCATTAGCCATTGGAAGCGTTACAGTTATAATATCAGAGACAGGTTTAGCATCACTGTGAGCTATAGGGATACCTATGAAGTAGACTGGATCGGTGAGATGAATGTGTGACCAAGCATTCATATGTATGAGTGCACCCTGGGATGTTTTAGGAAACATTTACCTAGCCTTAATCCTTTAAAAAGGGTCAATGGTATAGTTAAATAATTCTTTAGGGGTTCTATCGCTATTAAACTAGAGCAAGAGTGCATTTAGTCAACTTCTTAGTGACGTGTGTGTTCCAGAGAAGTATACTAAGCTATAGCAAATCTTGTGGAATTTGGGTTGCTCGTTTGAGCCACCAGGAGACTTCTAACCTAGAGAATTGGATTTATTATGAAGTTTAGGTATCGTGAGATCTCAACTATTGCTAGAAGGTAAAGTCTATAAACGCTTATATGCTCTAATAATGGCACTAAATTATATTATACGTGTGAGACAGAAGGAACGTACCTTGCAGCGATATTCATTGGTGGGATTATTATGAAATGTTCATTGCAAAGTTGCAAAAAAAGGGGGGGGGGAATGCTGAGGGCCTATCACATTATCATGGACGCTTTACAATAATCAATTAGCATAAGGAGTTCTATTGGGCAATTCAATAGCTTATGTGGTGTAAATCGCTCTTAGATTGATTGTCTGGGTCAAGATAAGAGGTCACACAAAGAAGGTGTTGTTGTTAAGGTGACTATGAAGTATGCGAACCTATATAGGCTACCGACTGCTAGGTGCAAACAAGTCATTATACCTTAGATGCGTGTTTAGCAGTGACAAAGTGAGAAAGATATGGAGGATATTTATACTTGGAATGTTAGGAGACGTTCTGAAGTATTGGTCGTTGACCCAAATCATGTAAACGAGTATGTCTCAATTTAGGCGATATGGACATAGGAAACATCAGGGATGTGTAGGAAAGAACTGTTTTAGAAATTCCCAATTCTATGATGTGGTTGGGTCGATAATGACTACTCTTGGTAGGAGGTACATCAAAATCTACAGATACTTGGAGATTACCAAGGATAGATTTTAGGTGACATATCCTATCTCAGAAGACTCTTAAAAATAAGTAATGTTTGAGGCTGTCATGATCATGCAAGTTTAGGGGGTAATGAGGAATTTTGATTATTTTAAATGAGATGTTGTGATCTTTGGCATTGGTAATGAATATCAAGATGGTCATGCTCATCTATAGAAGTTAAAGAGTGATTTTAATGGATGGTTATGTGAAGAAAAGATTGCAAATATATGGTTTGTGAGTTGTCAATAGACCCGAAATAGGGATCACTTTGGAAGAAACGGGTATTAATTGGAGCATCAAAAATTCATGATTTTCTTTAGTGATAGCTTGAGGAGTTAGTTTTCAATAGACGCTGGAATTACTTAATTTTGAGTTGTGTACACAAAGTTATGGGCACTTTACTGAAGGCCACGTAGATTGAATTTGAATTATGCACATATGTGTTCTACCCTAATTTTAGAAACCTTACTATGAGAATCATGCTTCGTGTCCTCAATAAAAGTTTTAGTGGAGATCATGATCTTTTCATATTGGGATTTTACATCTTCTTTGGAAATCGGGAGTGAAAGATATGGATTTCTCTAATACAGACCATCAAGCAGTAATATTTGGAAATATTTTCAGAAGTTTCTATATAATTATGGGTATTATAAGGGAATAGTATAGTGAGCTCAACAAGTTTGATTATGTACAGAAGGTTACTAATAATTTTTCTTATTATGAGTTAGGCTAGGGGCGTTGAGGGGCTCAGCAATCCTCGTTAGACTGAGCAAAATAATTTAAGTGGGAAGATTATGCCTTGTGGAGCATCAGGTAACCTGATAAGAAAAGCCCCTTGGGACTAACAAGGATCAGGCAAAAGACAATAATCTATAAAAGTGAAATCGTAAGGGAAAGGCTTAAGGATATACCCATGATGGAATTGTTGCTTTAGAATATGGGAAACTCTAAGAGTCCTAATTTATATTATCGCCAGGAGTAAATAAGATTTTGGGAGATAAATAATCATTGGAGAAGTATAATAAGTACAATAACTATTGGAATTGGACTTGGGGCACTTATTGACGCATCACAGAGTATGTTGGTAAGAAATTGAAGAGATGAGTTAAACATACATATATCTGTCTATTGCATGGACCTTATGAAAGTATTACAAGTGATCCTATAAGGTTGAAGAGCAAAAGTTCACTCCAGGTACAACAACAAAGGGGTGTAGGGTATTAAGATCCATGAGATATCTAAGCAACTTACCTTTGAGCTTTTCAAATCCTCGAAACTTTCTAGGCATGAATCCTAGTATTGATCCGAGTGGGAGTCCATTGACCTTTGCACAACTGGTAATAGGCCCCCCTTGTCAGATATTACTGCCTAAGTTAGCATCCTTCTTGATCTCTTTGACCACCACCTAAAGCTACCCACCCCCCCTTGTTATGCCATAATATCCCCTAATTTGTAATTCCTTCCCATTCACAATTGTGTTGCAGCAATACTTCATTACCAATTCTTTCCTTTATTAAATTATTATTATGGTTACGATTTTCCT